>OU898279.1:24054327-24088647 GCA_918026665.1 Diabrotica balteata | reverse complement strand
GGTTACCCACAGTTTCTCCATTTCGATAGATGCTTTTCTGGGCCATCTTTAATTTCGTTAACTAACGTGTAAAACGTTCCCTTATTTTTTCATTCATTTACTATAGAATGTATCCAATACCTGCGTTTCTTCTTCTTCTTTGATTTAATATGAAGTAAACTTGCACTTATTAGGAAAAAAAAAATCGTCGTCACTTTCACTAGATGATTCTAGAGACATCATTATACCATTCTACGTCCAAAACTCGACTAAATTTGACAAAACCGAATACAAATGGCAAAATGGCAAAACTACTGACTCTGTTAAACCGCCTCATGTGTTTTAAGCCGCACGGCAGCCGACGAGGCGCAAACCGCCCTGTCTGTGTTTAACCTCACAGATAAGATTTAACCTTAAGTCAGATAGGTGTCTTAACTTTTTCAAACTAATGATAGAATATCATTTCAGATATATGCATCTTTCACTAGAATATCTAATATCAAAAACAAGCTGACTGCTTAATTCACAATAAAAAATTAAACTTTAAAAACGTTTTTTTCTCGATTTTGGTATTCCGACATTTACCTGCCTTTTGCAGTATACCGACGATTTAGAGTATAGATTACTGCAAATTTTCAGTGTAATTTTATAATCCCTCTTTAAAATTTTAATCTTATCTCTAATGTATCTAATCTTAACCTTTTTTTCCTATCACTGTTTGAGTAATTTAAGAATATTCATTTCGTTAATTTTGATAATACATTTAAAGTCTTAAATACCGATCATCGAGAACTCCAGAATTGCCGAATTGTAGCTTCGAAACGACTTTGGTAAAACAAGAAAAAAAATCAATAATGGAAAAACTTTTCCAACAGGATGGAAAACGATTTCTATGGTCTACAGAAACAGATATAGATCAAATCACAAAGAAAAAAATTTAATGAGCCATTTGACACGAATCAAATACCTAACAAAAAATGGATCTCACTGAACTATATAAGGTATAAGCCACGGAGGAATTGTTGAACACACAAAAAATAATAATAAATGAAAACATCGAAATAGAACCGCAGGACATACACTGTAACACACTAAGCTGGAGGCATTTGAGATGTGGGCGTACCGAAGAATGTTAAAAATCTCCTGGAAGGATAAGATAACTAACCAAGTTGTATTAGACAGGATGAACAAACAAAAGGAGGTCGTATTGAGTGTTAAAATGAGGAAACTACAATACCTGGGACATATTACACGTGGGAATAAATATCAACTGTTACAACTAATTATGCAAGGAAAGATTGAAGGTAGGCGCAGCATAGGTAGGAGAAGAATGTCATGGTTGAGAAACCTCAGGGAGTGGTTTGCTTGCACTTCCATACAATTGTTCCGAGCGGCAGCTCGGACAATAGCCAACCTTCGTAGCGGAGATGGCACGTGAAGAAGAAGAAGAAATAAAATAAGCAAAAATGACAATTTTTGCTTATTTTGACCAACACCAAGTTGGTCATTCAGAATTATATCTGTGTTTTTTAATTTCTTAATTTCCATAGATTCTAACAAAGATAGCTTAAGGCCTTTATTTTGAATGTGAAGAATTTTAAATTTGTTATTAAAAGAATGATTATGATCTAGAAGGTGAAGTGCGTATGTCGAATCTGTTTTTCTATTATTGAAAGCCCTTTTATGTTCTGCTATTCGTTTATTAAAGTTTCTACCAGTTTGACCGATGTAAGTTTTTGGGCAGTCGCCACATTGAAGTTTGTACACACCACTATTTAAGTGTTTTTTATTTTGGCTCTTATTTTTAATATATTTGTTTAGGTTGTTATTTGTTCGGAAAGCTGGTGTTATTCCTTTCTTTTTTATGTGTTTGGCTATTTTTGTGGTTATTTTGCCTGTATATGTAATCGAGCAGAAGGTATTGGGTTTTTTCTCTGGTGGTGGAAATACTAATTTCAGTGCTTTCTTGTGTAGATTTAACATTTTATTAATTGTTTGTTCGTTGTATCCGTTGTTTACTGCTATTTGCTTAATTATATTTAATTCTGTCTCAAAGTTGTATTTTGACAATCAGCCGAAACCGCTGTAGTGATAATAGTTAGAATAAATGTTCTGGAAGTTTGAAAACATAGTTTTCAGTGTTTTATTGTTACATAAAATGAATTTCCATCAAGTAACGGTCGAATCCATCGCTTATTTTATTATAGAGACTACCTACTAGAGACTACCTGAGAATATATTGATCTGCACGTTCAAAAGCTCTTGTGTTAATTTCTCTTACAGAATGCAAGATTGCATAATTCTCTGGAATATAGAGGTGAATATTCTTCTAGTGAAATAGAGACGTTTATATTTCCACCAATACTTATTGTAAATTTCTGCGCCGTATTCTGCTGCAAGTTTAGACCCATCTCTGTGTACCAGGTTTAGTCGTCCAATTTGGTTTCGTGTTTCCTCTGCCACATCCCTCTCGTTGGCAGATGTGCACTTAAAGAGATACTGAATGTCTTGCTTTAATTGCTGAACTTTTTGAAGATTGTTCGTCTACTAGGTATGGGCCTAGGAACAGTTTTACTACTAGTACATATTGCAAACAACAGATAAATCCTTTTGCTGTTTTAACCCTAATGAATAACTTCGTTCTTTCTTATCTTCACTTACATATTTTTGCTACTCAGTATCAGTCCAGCAACAATACACCGTAGTATTCGTACATTTAGAAATCCTTGTAGATATAAACGCCATAGTTCGTTACGTTTTACTTTAGGTAAATATCCTTTCAAATATTTGCTGTCATTATGAGGTGACGGAGAGAGACAGAGAGTTTAAATTTTAAAGCAAATAATAGATAAGAGTCGGAAATAAATATTTATTCTGATTTAAAATAAAAATGTTTTTTCACCTTAAAACTACAGTAACTTAAAATATGTACATATATTACACTTAAAATAATTATAGGAAAACATTACAATATAGATACTATAACTTTTTACTCGTGTCAGAACCATTGTCAAAGTTCAAGACAAAAAAATGCATTTTTCTTTAACCAGTACTTTTAATCTAAAGGTTATGTACGAAAGTATAGAGATTAAAAAACAAAAAATGGGTCTTTTTTCGTTACAGTAAACTGAAGTTTGGAAAAAAAGTAAATATATTTGCAGATCACTTAGAAATAACTTTCCAGACTAACGACGAGGAAGAAATTTAATATTGGTATAAGGTACAACTTCAGCTAAAGAAGTTTCTGGGAAATCAAAACAAACATAATTCCTAAAAAAGTCCCTGGATTACTTCCACGTAAATCGGTTGTCAAATTTATTATTATTATCAATGCGAGGTTTAGAATGGAATAAGTACGTAAGTTGTGAAAAGTAGTAGAAGTTATAATGATACCCAAACCAGGTAAATTTTCCCGAGAAGTTACATTGTATCAACCTATATACTTGTTGCCTGTTATACCAAAACTCAACGAAAAATACTTCTGGAAAAATTAAAACCTACAATAAAACAGATAAACTTGATTCCCTTCCATTAATTTGGATATAGAGAATACACAGAGCCATCAAACAGGTGCATAGAACCACACTATTAATGAAAAGGTATTGCAAAAAGAAAAGAAAGTATGTTTCGCTTTTTTGTTCGATTTAGCTCAGGTTCTCGATAAACTGCACGAGGAAACATGCTGGAATGGAACCACGGTCAGTATTCGAGTTACTAAAACGCTATTTAACTGATAGATAATTCAGAATAAATCAACAAAACTCTTATTCCGACCTAATAGAGATTAGAGGAGTACCAAAAGGTACTGGAGGCAATACTTTATCTACTGTACAGATGTGATATTCCCAACCTTTCTTCTTCTTCCAGTTCCATGACCGTTATCGATCGTTGGATATCATGTTGGCTACCATATTCGCTATCGTGACTTTATTGACAGCAGCTCTAAATAACGATGTAGTTGATTTTCCATACCATTGCCTTAGATTTTTCAGCCATGATGTTCTTCTTCTACCAGGACCACGATTACCTTGGATCTTTCCCTGAATGATCAGATGTAAAAGATCATATTTTTCAGGGTGTCTCATAATATGACCGAAGTATTCCAGCTTGCGTTTCTTTATTATATTGACCAGTTGTGTTGTTTGGTTTAGCCGTCTAAGGACCTCCTCATTTCTAACTCTGTCGACCCAGCTTATTTTTAGTAGTCGTCTGTATACCCACATCTCAAAGGCTGTCAAGCGTTTAAGCATAGCCTCAGTTAGGGTCCACGCTTCTACTCCATACAGCAGGACAGGAAAGATGTAGCAAGATATCATACGAACTCTAAGGTCAATGCTAAGATCATGACTGCAAAGTACGTTTCTCATTTTTACAAAGGCAGCTCGGGCTTGTTCTATTCGGCTTTTAATTTCTGCGGTTGGATCCCAGCTCTCATTGATATTACTCCCGAGATACACGAGTTTCTCTACTCTGTCCAGTGTGGCATCTCCGACTTTTATACCGTCATCATGTATATAATTTTGTTTGCTAACTATCATATATTTAGTTTTCTTAACGTTGAGTTTTAATCCATACTGATCACAAGTCTGTTTTATTTTGTTCATTAGATTTTGAAGGTCTTCTCCGCAATTGGCAAGGACTAAGGTATCGTCGGCATAACTAATATTGTTGACGGTTACTCCATTCACAATAATACCTTCGGTTGTCTCCATTAAGGCTTCCTTAAATATTTCCTCCGAATATAAGTTAAAAAGTAAAGGCGACAATATACATACAGCCTTGTCTCACTCCTCTTTTTATATTTATTTCATCCGACAGTTCTTGTTCAACCTTTATTCTTGCCACTTGATGCCAGTCTTGATGCCATTTTACTTGATGCCAACCTTTAGCATGGGACTACCGAAACATTCTTGCTCTTGGAAAATACCATGAAAGAAGCTAGTGGAAATTGCAAACATCGTCAAACGTTTTGGACCAAACGTTTTGGACCAAAAGATGGCGTATTAAGCTGAATGAAAGTAAATCAGTCCATGTTAACTTTACTGATAAACAATTTGAACAAATCGATGTAAGAATAAACAACGCACACATGTCCTATGCTAATACAACAAAATATCTGTGAATGACTCACGAGGCTAGGCTTCGCTGCAAAGTCAAGTTTGTACAAAATATTAAAAAATGTATTGGCTGCTAGGAAGAAACTCAAGGTTATCTGTACATAATAAATTGCTCCTCTACAAGAGGTATTGAAAGTATTGAAACCTATTTGGACATATGGTATTCAGCTCTGGAGTTGCGCCAGTAAAAGCAATATTCACGTTATACAACGCTTCCAAAATAAAGTATTAAGGAACATAGTTGATGCACCTTGGTATTGCCGTAACGGTAATTTTTACATAGACCTACAGGTGCAAACTGTTACAAACCATATCCAAAACTGCCAGCAGCAATAAATAATGGTTGCTTCAACATGGGAATGTCGAAGTTACCCAACCTCTCGATAACACCAATGTAGTATGAAGCAGCAAGAGAATCAAGATTTTTGAATTAGTTCAATGGCAGTGATAGTTAAAAACACGAGTATTGTGAGTCATTGGTAGTATTACTATAATTTATTAGACGTTAAGGTACACTAAAGAAAGGGTAGGACCTTAGTTTTCAAGGATGATCTCAATAAAATTGTCATTATAGAAAAACATTCTTAGAGAAACCTGGAATTTAGACAATAATAAAAAAAAACTGGACAATAATACCAACGTCAACCTTTATAAGAATGAAAATATTACTAATCACAATACTGTAGCAAATTAAGCTATCAGTGCATTTAAACTTTTATCTGTTGACTTTATCATGCAGTAAAACATGCATGTAAAGCATGCAGTAAAACCTGAATCTTGGAAACCGCTTAATAAAAATATTAGAAGTTATTATAAATTGTTGTTGTTTTAAATATTTCCAAAAATAGCCGAAGTGCAACAGAAAAAGAAATTTTAAGATACCTGGTATACTCAAAAGAGTGACAAATCGAAAGCTAAATAGAAGGGATGATGGGACCATGAGATGAATGGTATGAATAAAAGTAGATCTATAAAATCAGCTAAGACAGAGACAAAAAAACACGATTACAGTCATCGCTGAGCAATACCTCAATATGGAAATCTGAGATTTAAAACAGCTTTCCATGATTGAAAATAATATAGTAATTAAATTTACAAGAAACAACAAAACAAATTTAGAAAATGATAGCGAACTACAAATTTTTTTAATCTACAAATTTTTTGTTACCACTTTGTCGCAAATTGCTTGAAATTGATGTCATAGGTCCAAAGAAGTTTATCTTTTACCATTCACTTCAAAGATTACCGCCGAATCAGTTGAATGAGCCACGTAATCAAAGCACTCTTAAAGGTAATTCACAGGTAAAATTTTAATACATGTGAACACCGGACGGAAGACACCAACTTTGGTTTCAAAACGGGAAGCATTATTTGTTGCATACAGTTTCTATGCAGAATTGCAATGACCAGAAACAGATAAACGTAGTAGGGGAAGACCACTTACACGTTGGGCTAATGACATGAGGCATATCACGAAAAATTGGCAACAAAGAGCACAAAACCGCAAAGAATTGAGGAGTTTAAGAGAGGCCTATGTCCAGAGTGGACGTGATAAATAAAGGCTGGATGATGATGATGATGACAGACATAAAAGGAAATTGGTCTCGATGGCGAAAATAATTATTCTGGAATCAAAAAGCATATTTCACGATTACCAAAGATCTGCATCTGTAGGCAGAATAACTGGAAATAACTACCCGCATCCTCTTCTTACTGTTATTTTTAACATAGCAGACAACATGGAGGAACTGCAAGAGAATCTCTTCTTTGGTATACTTTGGTGTTATGGGATATTTAGTATACCAGGACAAAACTGGTCCATATTTGTATTCCTCTTTGTGACTATTTATTTATATTTATTCATATCGTGTCCATAAACAGTAAAACAGGAGAACCTATTTATTTTGGTGCTTTGATTTTTAAATTTCAAGTTCAAGTCCACTTCAAGTGAGTGAAGAGTTTTGTCCTTAGCTATTCTGTTGTTTCGATTGAAATAAGATGATATGTGTTATTATTTAGTAGATCTTTCTGTTGTATTAACCAAATCTAGATGGCTAACTATATCAACCAGAAATGCAAAGTCGCTAAGCCACTCCTTATCTTTCTGGAATTATCTTTGATTTGCTTGAAAATAATGATTGTATTTCTTCTTTTAAATTAAAGCAGTGGCGGATCTAGACATTTACCTTTGGGGGGGGGGACTTCCAATGAAACATCAACCAAAAGACAAAAAAGATAAACTCAAACTAAATAAAAGACATGCGCATTCAGTTCTAATTTTGCCAACTAGACAATTTTACCTTTCCCCGCGAGTATGCCATAGCATAGTAGAGATAGTGATAAGACAGAATTTTAGAACTAAACTTGGATCTATCTTAAACAATAAATATGACTGCAACCAAGAAGTATAGAGACAAGTAACAATGTCTAGAAATTCTTTTACTTAATTAAACAAATTTATCCTCCCTATGCCAGGGAGTGGTAAGAGACTCAAATTAAATCGAAACGCATCCTTCTTCGTATATTTATCGTCCCTACTCGACGGAATGAGTACAAAAATTGATGGTAATTTATATGGGTAAATTGTTGGTGCATAGTGGAATATGTTATTCTCAGTACCGCTCTGAATGGCTTGTTTAAGCCTGAGTATACAGTTTACTTTAATTGCTATCGACGTATCTTCATCTTTCCTCACTAGAGGTCTCTAGTTGCATACTCTGGTAGTTATTTTCATGTAATTGCCAGAGTAATCGGTGCGTTTTGATTTGGTTTGGGTCTTCTTACAAACTCCTTCTGATGAAGGGTAGACCCAGAAACACGTGTCAGGGAGTGGTAAGAGACTCAAATCGAAACGCAACCTTCTTCGTAAATTTATCCTCCTACATATGGTCAAACCTAATATACATAAGGCAGCGAGATACAGTCCCTCATAATAAGATCGCAAAATCATACAGAAGTATTGAAATGGTTACTCAAAATTTCATGAATACACCATATTACAAATGAAGAAGTTTTAAGAAGAACTAACACATAGAGAGCTAACGAACATCGTTAAATAGCAAAAAGGTTCATACTTAAGCCATATTCTAAGAGCTGTTAAATGTTACTGTAACGGACAAAATTGAGGGTCGAAGAGGACCAGGGTACAAGCAATATTTTTGGTTCAGAGACAAAAAAAGAGTTCCTGATGTAATAATAATAAGGAAAACAGACAAAGGATTCCTGCACATTTTGCAATCAGTTTCAACGCCTTCATGCTGAGTAGGTAAGGTACATGCCAGAAGAAGAAAAATACAGTTGAGAAGTTACAAATGGGAAAATATTGTTGTTATTGCTTTAAAATGTAAAAAGTATTCACTATTTATAAGACCAACATTGGTGCCGTAATCTTTCAGATGTCGGCCTAATGGTCAAACAAGTGACCTATAAAATAATTAGTGTGTTTGGTTCAACACCTATTACTTCTGTGATAAGTTTTCCTATAATTTTTTCATAACAAAATTTTTGATAACCTAAAATGCGAAGATATGAACAGACAAACAAATCAATTAAACGGTAAACTTACTCTTTTATAATTATTAATACTTTTATTATAATTGGAATATTGTTGGTCTTTTCATGCTTCCACAGTTAACAGATATATTAATATTTTTAAGTATGAGATCTACTCAAAGGTAACTTTTTTAGTTCCTTTTCAGTCTCTAAAGAGGTAGACAAATACATACATCTTTGGTAAAATTGAGGGTTCTTAAAGAGAAGTTAGGAAAATGTCTGCATAAAAATGTAAATAAGAAATAAATGACACCTGGATAGTAATAGTACATATCCAATAAAATGAACAAAAATTCCGGATTTCACAACTGGTTTATTGAAATCAATAAACAGCTAAATCTTGCTTACAATTTTACTATTCTTCAAGCATTTTTCAGTATGCAATACAGTTCAGTATTAAACTGATTTAATTAACACATTAACCGTCCAAATCGTGTAGTATAATTTTTTCCCTTGTGCCAATTTATTTTTATATTATAATTATAGTATTCAAACCCATATTTTGTTGGGCGGCTCTTTCGATTGTGAACGGAAGTGGCGGTTAACGTGTTAACTTTGATTAGTTCATTGTACCGGTTTAATTACATCAAGAGAATCTCAATAATATTGGAATTAATTATATAAACATTAGGCACATACAACGGTTCAAGATAGCAGTATTTTAGCGCCTCACACTCTTCAGCCTAACTACGAGAAATATTTCATGTGGTAGTTGTTGTACCATGGAACAAGCATTTTGCCGATTTGTAGCCTCTCTAGCGTATCAGCGTGCTATCGAAGGATAGAGAATAGTCTGGAACATTGGGGCGGAAAGGAGTGGCTCCTGATCTACTGGGATCAATCCCCCTCCTCACTCCAATGAATTGTAACACAGACATGTAATTTTCTAAGGGGTGTGTATGTCTCACAGGCTGGGTTCAATTCTATTGCTTGCTTGCTGTTGTGAAAATCATTATTTGAGAAACTTTGCTACTGTTTGTTCCTTCCTATCTTTAACTTTCTTTCTCGTTTTTCCAAAAAAAGATATGTTTCCATATCTTTTTTACCCAAAACCAATTATATATTCGGTATTCTCTTTATAGATTCATTGCTCTTGATTATATCTTCGTCTTCTCTTCGTCCTATTCTTTTATCGATCGAATTGTATTCTCGTTTGAGTAGAACATGCATATATTGTTCAAATGTAAGATGTTTTAGACATAGTTAAAGGAACTTTATGCTATTTAACCATACTTAATATTTACTACAATCTCCTTGAAACAAAACTTTTAAATACATTTGATATTGCTTTCAGTTTTATGCAAACATTTCAACTACTTCTCTTTCAAAACTAAGTTTAAGGAAATCTGTTATAAAGCAAAGTACCTACCTACTTATCTTTTCATAATATCATCAATTGAAAACCCTAACTTAACAGTAGTTTTTACACTATCTTCACTAACTTTTTTCTTAGTTAAATCTAAACAAGAAGTAGTAGCAGTAACTAAACTAGGAATTTGCAAGTCGTAAGATTTCCCTTGACAATGGGATATCTCGTGATTTTTGAGGTCTGTGAAACTTACGAAAAATTGTGAACACAGCATACATTCCACAGGTCGGTCCGTGTGGGTCAACATGTGCGTTTTGAGGTTGGATCTTTGGTTGAAGGATTTGGCACATACTGGGCATTTGTGTGGCGATTCTTCCATGTGGAGTATTTTATGTACGGCTAGCGTTCGTGACTGGCAGAAGCCTTTGCCGCATTCGTTGCATTTGAATGGTTTTTCTTTGCTGTGGATATATCTGAAACAAAAAGAGACAAACATTCAAAATTTGTTTCCGGTTAGCAAACAGCAATGAACACTTCACATTATATTGCCATGTTTTGTGTAAATGCCTTTGTTGAAATTTAAATATTATTTAAAATTTTGAAGAAAAAATTAAACTCATGTTCAGATGTACATATTAAATATATATTAATTATGTATGGAGTTATGGAGTGAATAGGAAATTCTTTTAAAAGCAACAATCGATAGCAGAAAAGAATAATATCTAACTAGTTTGTGGTACCAAACAAAATACTTGTTTTAGAACAGAGTGCCCTAGAGAATAATAAGACAAGATAATCAAAAGGGGAATCGTAATAAAAGCTTAAAAACTGAACTAAAAGTGGCGCATACCCTATAGACACAACAAAATGTGTAACATGACTCCAAGAAATAATTAAAAGATGCGCAGTGGAGACTAATTGTAATAGAAGATCACAAGCGCGACAAAAACGGCGTAACAGGAACAAATCGTTAGAAGAATCAATACAAATAGTGAAGTTGTGAACCTAACATCACACTGACTGAAACAAAAAGTATATCCAAATGGTTTACACTTTATGGAAACGAAAAGAAAGACCTATAAAACAATAGTTCGATTTAAGAAATGTATATGAAACATTCATATACGCACAAGACATGAACAAGGCAAAGAAAGTCTAGAAAGGCTAAAACGCAGATATAGGCTGGATCCGACTCTCTTTAAATATAGAATATCATACATATATACCAAACAATACATCTCTTATACGTAAATCTTTGAAAAACCTACGACAGTGTCCCACAACGAAAACTATGGGAAGCTTTAGAAAAAACAAACATCAACGTAACTTTAATCAAACCAGTGTAAGAAATCTATAAAAACAACACGAGCAAAATAAAGATAGGCCGAGAGATATACAATTGCTTTGTAATGTAGACAAAGATACTGTCTGTCCCTGACCTTATTTAAGATCTTGGAACAAGTGGAAAAAGAAATGTAGTGATATGGAAATCCCCCTAAACGACACCATATTGTACACATTATGCTTTGCAGATGGCCAAATAAACTTGGCTCATGACTACGAAGATCTTCAACATAAGAGGCAAACTTATTCAGGAATATATGTGTATAGGCGGAGAACAATAAAATCTAATTTTAAAAGAGCAACATCAGCTAATAAATCGTTGTAAAATGTATAAATATTTAGGTATACACATAACCAATGACAGCAATTTGGATGAAGAGATTCACATAAATAGCAAACAAATAACCAGGGAAGACAAATCATTCAGCAATTGAACAGTATACTGCGGGATAAAACAATTTCGAGATAAAATAAATACAGAATCTAAAATAGCATTGTCAAAGGCATTATTAAATATGGTAGCGAAATATGGCCATGAAGGAGAAAGCCATAAAGACTTTGGAGGCAACAGAAAAGGATTATTGGAGGAGAACGGGAGTAGAAATTATTACTCCTACGCAAAGATATATGTCTCTGGAGAAGAAATCGAACAGGTCAGGCAATTCAAATACTTGGGTTGTATGCTGAACGAGGGTTGGGACCCCGGGAATGAAATAAAGACCAGAGTTGAACAAGCCAGAAATGCTTTTTTGAGGCTTCGTAAGTTTCTGACTGATCGCAAATTGGACTTCAATTTCCGATACAAGATGCTTAAGTGTTACGTGTGGCCTGTTCTCCTATACGGAATGGAAGCATGGACGTTAAAGGCCAGTTCCATTAACAAACTTGAAGTGTTTGAAATGTGGTGCCTGCGTCGAATGCTTAGAATATCATGGACGGACAGGGTCAGAAAGGAGGAAGTACTCAGAAGAGCGGGCTAACAGGATAGGGAACTTTTTAGTTATGTAAAAAGTAAGAAGACTGCATACTTGGGGCATATATTACGAGGAGAAAGATACACTTTTCAGCAACTGATACTCGATGGGAAGATAGAGGGTGGGAGAGGTCTGGGACGTAAAAAAATGTCATGGCTGCGCAATATTCGACAATGGACAGGAATCCACAGCTATGAAATGCTTCGCAATTCTGCTAAAAACAGAATTATTTAATCCTGAATATTTAACATCTCACCTGACAAGACGATGTACGGTAGACGCCTACGCAGAAATGCACGGCACCTTAAGAAGAAGGATGAGAACGGCCGGTAAATCAAGATTCGACAGAGTAAGACAGGGGGTTAAAGGGGTAGAATGCGAAAACATGGAGTTGGTTCCAGTTTACTCCACTTAACTCCTACTCAAATCTGACTCACTTTCACACTGGTGCCTCTTGTTAAACCTAGAAACCCAACTGGACATCCGGTATCCAACCCGAGTGGAAAGTTGGGTCGGGAACTGACGATAGTGGGTGAAATGGTCCTCCGAAAAGGGAGTTGCGCCTTGGGCCGGCGCTCCATACATGTAAAAATTGGAAGCCACGAAAGAAACTATTGCCTAGGAATAGAACGGATATTCAATATAACTAAAAAGAGGGGCTATACAGAACACCAAATATGAGAAATAGACATAAGTGGCGAGAGAAATTAGGTTAGAAAATTCTTTGGGGAAGTGAAGACAGTCAGACAAGGTTAAACTGTTAAGGTAACAAACACAAGCTATAAGAAATGAAGCAAGTAAATTAATAATGATAGAAAGACAAATCGTCTAACGATAGGAATACTTTCGGAATTTACTAAATGTTGAAAATGATATGGGAAAAGCAGATATTACATTGTGCAGATGTGGAAATACCAGCACCAATATTTCAAGAAGTAAAGAATGCGATAGCATGTCTTAAAGATCACAAAGTGCCAGACAATGATGGTATAAATGGAGAATTGATAAAAAAGGAGGAAACATTTTACATCAAGCATTGTATGCCATTATTCTGAGAGTATGACAACAACAGAGAAAGCCTAGGAAATGAAATGTAAACGTTATAATGCCCATACATAACAAGGAAGATAAAGAACAGTTTCCAAATTATAGAAGAATATCGCTTATTAACACAGCGTACAAATTTCTGTCCATTATCTTGCTAAAGAGGCTTACTCTGTATTCGGAAGATATTCGAGGCGACTACCACTGCAGGTTTCGTGCTGGAAAATCAACAATAGGTCAAATATTTACGAACCGATAAATATTATAAAAAGAACTGGAAATTCAACTGAAATGTACACCAAATTTTTGTAGATTTCCAGCAAGCATATGATTTGATAAAAGGAAGTAGACTATAGCTACTACTATGTTGAAAATGGGAATACCAAGAAAATTAGTGGAGCTAACTCAAATGTGCGTGACAGACACATATGCACAGGTAAAGATAGGAAATATAACATCGATTCCATTTAGTATAACATCAGGACTTAGACAAGCGGGATATTAACAGTACAGCACAAGAAAGACGAAAGAAGGGCAGACCAAGATTAATTTGGTAGGAAGGAGTTGACGAAAGTGGCGAAAAATGTTATAAATGTTACAATAAATATATTGTTTAATAAGCATTTTGTGATGTACACACACGATGTAAACTTGAGTCATGCGACCAATAACAAAGTATGGCACAGAAACATGGATCATGGCAGAGAAAACAATAAACCTTATTAATACTATATAAAAAAAAGATATTGAAAAGGATATTTGTACCAACCTGGGACAAAAGAATGTGAAAAATAACGTTCAACAAAGCGTTATATTATTATTACGAAGAACCCTCTATAGCAAATTATGCAAATATACAAAGATTGCGCTGTGCATATCACCTTATAAGAATGGGTAATATCAGAACACCTACCAAAACGCTTAGTGGAACTATGGTCGGACGTCGGCCAGTAGTAATACCTAGTAAGAACTGATGCGTAAGAGATATTGAGGGTAAATAACGTAAATATTAGCAGCCAAGGAAAAAAATGCATGAAAGCGGATGCTAGGATGCCTTTAGAAAAAGAGAAATGATAAAGAAAAAAATAATGTAAAAAAGAAATAATTAACGAAACAGGGACATAAGTTAAATGGAAAATAACGAATTTCAACAATTCTAAAGACATACATTTAAATCGTTCTTATGCCCAATCCTTTAATTACTTTGTCCTCACATATATGTACCTTCATAAATACTGCTAAGTTGTAATATGGGATATAAAAATATAAAACGCTCTGATAATGATAACCTGATAAGAAAAGAAATTTTTGTTACACTGAAGACAAATATGTAAATTGATATACTGTATAAATGGGTGCAGTTTGGTTAGCTAGTTTCTATTGTTAAATCTAAGGATAAAGCCCTTACCTGTGGTCTCTAAGATGGTCCTGCCTTCTAAACGCTTTCCCGCAAATATCACAAGAATAGGGCCGTTCGTCTGTGTGGGTCCTTTCGTGAATCAACAAATTATAACTTTTGGTAAACTGCCTGTTGCAGTATTTACAAATAAACTGCTTCTTCGGTCTCGTGCCTAAAGTTTTTGGTCCAGCTGGTGGTCTGTTTGGTATGTTCATATCTTGGAATTGGTCTCTACCGTGGTACATCGCTGCATTTCTGAACCAATGGTTCATGAACACTGCGTTATACGAGTGCACTGTTGAAAACGCCGGTTCAATGGGCTCAGACCGGTACCAATTTTGGTGGTATGGAAGGTTTAGTAATGGTGGAGACATTGTGCAATATGTAGGAGTATGTGGTGGCGTCAGTAATGGGGACGTGCTATCGGCTTCCTGCTTAATTTGAGCGAAGTCGTAGACTCTTGGAGATACTGGAAATAAAATAATATATATTTATATATGTTCCAAAATATAAACGTTGTTTACAGTTGATTTTACATTTGTTAAAGTAGGGTAGATCGGGGCTAGTTGTGACAGGGGCATGTTGTGACAAATAGTTTTATAGACTAACCATAGGTAGCAGCGTCGCCCGGTTACCCAGAATTCCACGTCCGCATGTCCTCAGTCTGTTTGTGTAGTTTGGTTGTGATGCTATGCGTTTCTGCCGCTTTATAAAATTATATGTCATTTCGTTGTAACGAAGTAAAATTTTGCTGTTGTCTTTGAATTGTTATTTCACTTTCAAACCACAAGGTAAGAAACTTATTCTAGTTGTAGTAGATAGTTTGTTTATTTCTCTCTAGTAAGACACAGTTTGGTTTCTATACGACGTGTCAAGGTCTGTGCAAGTGGCTTTATGTAAAATGGCGTACGGTGGGGCTAGTTGTGACGAAAGGCTTGGGGCAGATTGTGACAGTGTCACAACATGCCCCTACTAATTTTAATGCATGTTTATGGGTTTGTTACAGATAATGGTGAGAAATTATAAAAGGAAAACGGAACGTGGTCGGAGTAATATAAACAGTTACGAGTCGGCTTCGTTAGATGTTAAGTCTGGATCGTGTAGTTTAAGGCAAGCAGCTGAAAAATATGGCGTTAACCGGATGTCCTTACTTAGATATATAAAAAAACAACAAACCAATCCAGATGGAGTGGTAGAAATGGGTTACAAAAGACCTCGAATGATATTTTCACAACAACAAGAAGAAGAGCTCTGTGAATATGCTGTTCAGGCAGCGAAAATATTTTATGGTATTAGCCCAAAAGAAATGAAAAGTTTAGGTTTTGAATTTGCTATAGCGAACAAAGTTCTTGTGCCTGAGAATTGGGTAGCAACAAAACACGCCAGTAATGATTGGTTTACAAAGTTCATGCAACGTAACAATAATGTGTCTATTCGTGTTCCTGAGGCTACCAGCTTAAGTCGGAGTACAAGTTTCAACAAGCACAATGTCGGACTCTTTTTTGATAACCTCGAATTAGTATTAAGTCAAAACCATTTTACAGCTAATGATATTTGGAATATAGACGAGACAGGGACTGGGACTGTCCAAAAACCGGTAAAAATCATAGCGAAGAAAGGCGAGAAAAGAGTTGGTGGTGTCACTTCAGCTGAGAGGGGGACCAATGTTACTATGGTTCTTGCTATTAACGCAGAGGGTAACTCAGTTCCTCCTATGTTCGTTTTTCCACGTAAGTTTTACAAGGAGCATTTTGTACGTGATGGGCCAGTAGGTTGTTGTGGTACTGCTAACCCAAGTGGCTGGATAACAGGCCCGGACTTTTTGTTTTTTATGAAGCATTTTGTAAAAAAAGTAAGGTGCTCAAAGAAATCACCGGTTTTAGTTCTGTTAGACAACCACAGTGCTCACCTATATATCGAAGTCCTTGACTATTGTACAGAGCACGGTATTACTCTCTTATCGTTCCCTCCCCATACAACAAATAGACTTCAACCACTGGATGTTTCCGTTTTTGGTCCATTTAAGAAGTTTTTAAACGACGCCATGTGTGGATGGATAAAATCTCATCCTGGAAACACAGTCTCAATTTATGACATCCCAAGTATAGTGAAAACAGCATTACCTAAAGCTGTAACACCAACAAATGTTCAGGCAGGATTTCGTTCTACAGGAATATGGGAATTCAATAGAAACATTTTTAATGAAGAAGACTTTCTGTGTTCTTCGGTGACCGACCGACCTTTGAATAGGCCTATTGACATCGTAGATGGTAATGAGGAAGCCAGCGCTGGGCAGCTTAAAGGGTTTCAGCATCTCGGATGAACCTGAACCGTCGTCATATTATGCTAACCAGCCAGGACCCTCCCATACCTATCAACCAGGACCATATCAACAAGGATCATCGCAGGCCAACCTACCAGGATCATTCCATGCCGAAGTTCTGCCTGTCAGCCCTATGGATATAAGACCTCTGCCAAAAGCTGGTCCTCGAAAAAATAAAAAACGCAAGAGCTTAACATCTGCAATTTTGACTAGCACACCTGTCAAGGAGACAATTCGCAGTGAAGAGTTAAAGAGGAAGGAAACAATAAAGTGCAAAGAGGATAAAATAAAGAAAAAATTATTTGACTCAAAACAACTGTTGCCTAAGAAAAAAGCAGCGCCAAAGAAAGAGACCGCAACAAGAAAAAGAGAAGACAGCTCAGAAGAAGAGGAAGAAGATTACTTTTGCTTAGTTTGTATGGGACCATATAAAAAGTCTAGGTTAGGAGAAGACTGGGTGCAATGTATGGAATGCAAGAGGTGGGCTCATGTAAAGTGCACAAAAGATGATCTTTATTATGTTTGTATAAACTGCCACTCTTCAGAACTACAAGTAGAATCAGCACAAATTGACGATAGCGATTAAGTTTTTTATTTTACTTTAAATTCACTAGATGTTTTTCTACACATTTGTTTCTTACATAAACATTTATCAAACATTTATGTATCTATACTTAACTATAAAATAAAATTATTATGGAAACTTTGTTATTATTCTCCAACTAAAGTTTATTATATTTAAAAATATTTACTGTCACAACCTGCCCCAAGTTCGTCACAACTTACCCCATATTGGGGCAAATTGTGACAATATGTGCATTTTGTAAAACTATTTACATACTGTAAGGTATTGCTTAAAAATTGCTGATGTTCCCAAATAATGATTCCCAATTAAAAATAGTACCTCATTAAAGTAATCTAACAGCCCTAAAAATTACGAAAAAAATGTTAAAAATTATTTTGTCCAAAGTGGCACAACTAGCCCCAGTCTACCCTATATCAAATTTTGAACAAGTATTTATGCAAGAGTAAAGTCGAATTTGAGGAATTATTGTTGGGTTTTACTCCTGCTTCTGAAAGTCTAATGAACTCACTGGACCTCAAAGAGCTAAAGGTGGAAAATTAGACACAATGTAGTGTAACAAGAGCGACTAAGTAGCATCATTAAAAGACTGGAGAAAGGTTAATAGGGGAGAGTAATGAGAATCAAAGATGGACACTTAAAATATTGCCACGTATTGCCAATATTCAAAAGGGAATAGGGGTGGCACCAACTGATGCCAAAATGCACAGGTTAAGATGGTTTGGTGGAATCACCCAATGCAAAATTTTCTGATCTGCTGGTTCCTAGAAGGAGTTGAAGAGAAAGAGCAAAGAAGATTTGGGTTAAGACGCTTAGGCAGGGCAACTTATGGATAAATGTAATTAGGGAATCCAACCTCGAACAGGAGAAAGTTTAACGCTACCATATTGTTTTTCCGATATTCAGTTATGCCTTCGAAACCCAGTCAGAGGTACTGAGCATCACCAAATCTCAAAATCAACAATATTTCGGATACATTATGCGAAATAAATCTAGATATGTCCACCTAAAAGCTATCCTGCAAGGAAAAAAATTTGGAAAGCGAGACCAGATAAAAAAAGAATATGTTGGTTAAAGAATCTCTAGCTTTTCCGTACTTCTGTAGACAAGATAAATATTGTCATGATGATCGCCATTATAAATCACGTATAGGCACATCAAGAAGAAGCAATAAATATGAATGCCTGAAAGAAATAACAGATCAAACGCAACATTAGATATTATAAGCACTGGTTTGCAAAAACTCAAGATGAGACGACTGCTCATTTTACTCATGGCGCAACAATATATGATCCCAACGCCTTCTGATACGGGACTACCTATCGATCAGACTACCTGATCCATTCGAGTCTTTTCAATATAAACTAACAGATCCATTTTACATGGTAACTGCTACGTTTGTTGGTTTTCTGGCCAGCGCTAAATTACTTACATCTAAGTGGCACATACTTGTTTCCGGCCCCAAGTAACTACTGACATAAGAAGGAGTATCACTATATAAATTTAGATAAATAAATAAAAGATACATTTTTAAATTAAAGAAGATTGAAGATTTTGAGTATTCTTCATAGTCAATTCCAATAATGAGAAAGCCCTTACAAAGAGCAGATCCATATTGTTTGACAGACAAGCGGCACTGGCGTGTCAGGAAGTGACGTCTAGGTTGGTGTGGCACTGCATCAAACAATTATTGAACTAGGAGACCGGAAAAAGGTTGAGCTTGTCTGGGTACCAAAGCATCGAAGGCAACAAAAAAGCAGATCAACTTGCTAAATGAGAATCGAACGAATCAAACGGACCGGCTGACTCTGGGAGTACCAAAGACTGCAGTACGTAGGGCTGTAGAGGTCTGGATCTGAGAAAGTCATGAGCGATATTGGGAGAGAATCCCAAAACAAACATATGGAAAAATCTTCATTGGTGGATGATGTACAAAAAGAACAGAAGCACTGCTCCATATTTTGCAGGATCAAACTGAGAACAGTAACAGGAATGTTGACCAGGCATGCACCAGTAAGAAATTTTGTAACAGGCATTTACAATGGACGCAAAAGGCAAAAACTATATGGGGAACCAAGGGGAGACCTTTTAGCTCTCCTCTTGGTTCTTAGAAGTTTATACGAAGAAAATAAATTTTAACGTACTATATATGCTTTTAAAAATTAATGTTGCTATCCATATCGAGGTCGTAGCCTATAAACTGAGAATATTGTGATAGACGAGAAGGAAGGAAGTTATAGTTTAAATAATAACAAAAACACATATATCCAAAACCCCTATTAACTACATGTACAAGCATACATAAGCCAATACACAAATTATTATTTAGAATCTTAAAGATAAAAAAGAAAATAGAATGACGTACATACACTATTTCCAATTTTAGGAAGATCAGTTCATGGCTATAGCAGCTAGCAACGGATAAAGCAATACAGAAAGATCAAATGGAACAGACGAATGGAAGTTTTAGAAAGAAAATGACAAGGCAGATGGAACTAACTTACTGTGATACTCAAAAGAATGACTCCGGCTCATTAACTGGTACTTAACGTTTTCCCACACAGAAACTATTTGACTGTATAAACAATATGAATGTTTTTATAAATTAGATAGTGGTAAAGGCATTATTAAATAATTATAATCGTTTATGGCTTCAATTGGAGGTCGTCGCACCAAAAGAAAAACTAAGGTAATAATAGAAATTGAAGTAATGGTTATTAGGACATACTATTCTCAAAGAAATTGCTGTGCACCTTTTGAATACTAATTATAAACGTCAAACAAAATAAAAAATAATAAACAAATTTAAAAGAAGAGCAAGAACCATAAGCAAATACTTTTTGGTGGAGTACTCTAACCTCAGTATCAGTGCCCACTCAGAAAAGACATTAATCTAAGCATCAACAGGTAATAAATTTCTAACAGGTAGAAGAAATATCTAAAACCATTTTTATATACCGCTAAATAGAAAATAAGTATCTATATTTGAAATATTTCCACTATATGAAATAATATCTACTATTGCAATAACATTAGTATGATCAGTTTTTCCGCTTGTTGCTAAATTTTGATTTAAGAATTTAAATAAATATTAAAATTAAAACAAAAGTAGGTTCCTATACAGTTAACAATCATAATTACGAAATAGTTCACCAACAAAGAACAAAAAGAGAAAGCACAGAACAAATAGTAATAGTGTAGTGGTACCACAATATAGCCCATCATAGAATCTGATAAATGCCATATAGTATGAAATTTATTGCAAAGTATAAATAAAGTGATGATATAGAACTTTCCTACGATTAAATAAAGTTATCTATTTACTGCATTTGTTATCTACAATGGACTACTTAATAATCTACTAAATTTGGGAAAAATTAGTACAAAATGTTGTAAGTTACGTAACACGAACTTACCTTGCTTGTCGCACTCTAAAAACTGATTCATTTCCGAAGGTAACTGTCCATAAATCACAACAATCACGAACACATAAATTTCTACAACACTCTGTATATATGGATTAGCAGTGGCTATACTAAAATAGCGAGTGTCAGTTACAACTTACTACAGTGAACTGATATCTACGCTACCTACTGGTGCCACTGGTCGATCTAGTAGCCGGCATTCGGTTCCGCCTTTCGTTTTTGTTTCTCGCTCTGTGATTGGCCGACTGCGAGAAAAAGTCTAGGAAGGGCGAAATCGTTACAGTTTTGGGGGTGGCATTTTAGGAAGCTTTTGCAAGGCTAATGTGATATTTGTAATAATAGATACAATTTTATTGCTAGATTGCCAATAGTTGCAATATGAAAATGTTTGCTTATCAATGTTTGGGATTTTAATCTACAGTGTGTTACGATGATAACTGGGATTAAAGGAGGTATTTATCGATCCTTTTTTAATAACGAACCATATGCGGCATATCTATTAATGTGTATTAATTATAAAACAGATTAACTTCATAAATGATTAAGTAAATTTTCCCTTAATACTTTAGCTTTATCTTAGATAAAGAAATGTATTTTATAAAGTTTTTAAAACATATTTTAATAAAACACCCATCGTACATTATAAAGGAAACCCCCAAAATATATCATAACGAGAAAAAGTGTCGAAGGTTGGTGATCATCATGACTATTTGTATTCTGTTAACTGCTGTCTTCTTCTTCTTTAAGTTCCACTCCTATCGGAGATTGGAAATCATTCTGGCAATTATAATTTTGTTGGTTACGCGCCTGAATAGTTCAATTGAACTGCATCCAAACCATTCACGGACATTGCGTAGACACGAGATTTTACGTCTTCCTACGCTTCTTCTACCTTTGATTTTACCCTGCATTATATTCCTTAGTATTCGCATTTTTCACATCTCATGATGTGCCCCAAGTATTCCAATTTCCTGATTTTTATGGAATTTATAATTTCGCATTGTTTTCCTAATTATTCGAGAACTTGTTCGTTTGTTTTCCGATCCATCCATGATATTTTCAAAATATGTCGGTAACACCACATTTCGGATGCTTCTAGGTTTTTAATGTTGGCATTTTTAAGTGTCCAAGCTTCACCCCATACAAAAGGGTAGAGAAAATATAACATTAAAGAATTCTTATCCGGAGCGATATATTGATATCGTAATTAAAAAAAGTTTTCTTATTCTATTAAAAGTTGACCGTGTAATTTCGATGCGGCATCTTATTTCTTTTGTCTGATCAGTATTTTCTGTGATCCATGCTCCAAGGTATTTGTACGAAGATATTATTTGTTCAATTTCTGTATTATTTAGTAGGTACTAGCTTAACTTTTATGTTTTGTGCTTTTGTAAATACCATGAACTTGGTTTTCTTGAAATTTATTTTTAGTGCATAATCGTTGCAATATATATATTTAGTTGTTCAGCAAGGTGTTGCAGTTCTTCTAGTGTTCCTGCCAGAAGGACGGTGTCGTCAGCATATATTTTTTTATTAAGTGGCTCATCGTTTATTATAAGGCCCTCACTGATCTCGTCAAGCGCTAATTCTGAGATGGCTTCACTGTATAAATTTAATAACAAGGGTGATAAAATACACCCTTGGCGGACGCCACGGCGAATCTGGATATCCTCGGTTAGTCCATTTTCAACTTTCACTTTTGCTGTTTGGTTCCAATAGAGATTACATAAATATGATTCTAATATCTCTATGTTTTTATCTAATAAAATTTCTTTAAGCTGATTATGCTGCACTCTGTCAAATGCCTTCTCAAAATTAATGAAACAGGCATATATTTCCTGATTAATATCTAAGCATCTCTGCGAAGGAACACTTACTGCAAACAGTGCATCTCCTATTCCCAGTCCTTTCCTAAATCCCATTTGTGTATTACTTATGCCTTCATCTAATTTCTTATGTATTCTATTGTGAATTATTTTAAAAACAATTTTAAGATATGACTCATTAAGGCTATGGTACGATGGTCATTGCACTCCTTTGCATTGGCTTTTTTGGGAAGCAGTATGAATGTTGATTGGAGCCGTTCTTTAGGTATTATACCTGTTCTATATATGGTATTGAATAGATCCAAAAGAAAATCAATAGATTCAGTATTCACAATTTTAAGTAATTCGATAGGAACTTCATCAGGCCCGGGAGATTTACCACCTTTAGCTTGTTTCATTGCATATTCAATTTCTTCTCGTATAATGTCAGGCCCAGTATCATCCTTAAATTCTTTTGGTGATTTTGTTCTCTCTTTGTCTTCAAAAAGTTGTGCTATATATTGTGTCCATCTCTGCATTTTTTGGTTCAATTGGATTTTTTGTTTTGAATAATTTTCTTTCAGTCATTATAATAGTAGTATTTCTTCTGTCATCCAGTCTTTATGTTTTCTATTCTTTGGTTTTAAGTTTTCATTTGCTGTTTTAATTATTCCTATGTTTTTTAACCAAGAAACTTGTTTTCTTCCTACACATCTACGGCCCTCTATTTTGCCTTTAAGGATCAGTTGTAAAATTATATATCGACTTCCACTTACTATATGTCCCAGATAAGACATTTTTCGATGTTTAACAGTATTTAGCAGTTCTCTGTATTTGTTGACGCTCCTTAGTACTTCTTCATTAGTTTTTCTTGCTGTCCAAGGTATTTTCAGCATTCGTCTATGAACCCACATTTCCAATGCTTCAATTTTGTTCATGATCGATACTTTTAGCGTCCACACTTCTGCACTATACAAAAGTACAGACCAAACATAGCACTTAACCACTACCTTTAATATTTGTCGACTATGAAAAGGCATTCGATACCGTAAATCAACAAAAATTTTTGAAGCCTTGACAGAATGCCGAATTGATTATCGGTATATAAATATAATTAAACGCATATACCAAAACGCAACAGCCAGTGTTAGAGTGGGTGATCGTCAAACCCAGAAATTCCCGATACAACGTGGAGTACGCCAGGAGGACACCATATCGCCGAAACTGTTTACTACGCTTTTGGAATATATATGTAAAAGGGCAAAACTGACCAACAAGGGCATAAACATAAACGAAGAAAAGCTTAGCCATCTAAGGTTTTCAGATGATATTGTACTAATAGCTGATAGGATAGAAGAGGCCAAAGAACTTTTAAATCAGCTCTACCTTTCCTCAGGGGATTAAAAATAAATATATCTAAAACCCAGATGATGACAAATCTTGTAGTCAGCGAAGATATATGTGTAGGAACAAGATCCGTAGACCAGGTAATGGCCTATAAATACCTAGGTCATGAGATCCGCATAGGAAAAGATAACCAAACCGTTGAGCTTCTCCGTCGTATAAGACTGACTTGGACAGCCTTCGGCAAGCTGAACCATATTTTCAAATCGTCTGATATACCAATATACCTTAAAAGAAAAACCTTTAATTAGTGTGTTTTGCCAGTGTTGACTTACGGTGCGGAAACGTTGACCATGACAAGGAGAAGAGTTCAAAAGATCCGTGTGTAGAGCGATGGAGCGTGCTATGTTGAGCGTTTCACTACGAGACAAGATCCCAAATCGCCAGCTACGACAAAGAACAGGAGTGGCTGATGCAGTAGAGAGAGTAGCAACACTGAGAAACTGGGATGGAGACCAAGAGATAATCCCTACCGAAGCAGAGGTCGTCCACCAACACGTTGGACTGACGATCTAAAACGTTGTCATAGGAATTGGATGCAAGAGGCACAAGATCGAAATAGATGGAAAATGATGAGAGAGATTGAATGATGAAATCGATAATTTATCAGAGAACCCTGAGACAAACTTAAAAAACACTATAGTTTATTTTAATGAACGAGAGAGTAATTAGCATAACTTTAACTGGTACCTCCGACCACTCCATGGGCGTGCTCAAGATTAATTGAAAAATTACTTTGAATAATTGTAAAAAATAAATGAATTATTTCAGTGTTATAAAGTGTTATGTGTATGTAAACAAAAGTGTCCTCTTTTATCACACACTATATTAGAACTGACTGGCCTACATTAAAAAGGGTTTTAAAAAATTCACATTTTTTTAATTTTTAAAAATTATAAAAGAGAAAAAGAGTTTTTAAAACCTTCTAAGGTATGTTAAATAGATGAATAAAAATATTAATATAAAACTTACAGCTACTTGTTACAAATCCAAATCAGATTCAGAAGATGAACTTTCAGAACCAAGATTTATAATAACTGGCTCGATCGTTTTATCAGTAATATTGTCCAGCTTCCATATTTTTTCCTCTTCTTTAATAGTGTGATTTACTGCCTTTTCCCAGTTTTCAGGTTTTACATTATTTACGGCCTCCAAAAACAACTGTTTAACATCATGAATTTTAAAAGTGGTATTTTTTCTTGAAACTTCACTCTTTATCTGTGCCCATACCAGTTTAATCGGGTTTAATTCACAATGATATGGTGGGGATCTAAGTACTGTCATTCCACGATTTTTGGCAATTTCATCAATTTCGTATTTTTAAAATTTTTCTTTATGAAGGGCACACAACGAATAAAGTCCCTTTCTTATAGATCCGGGATGGTACGTAATATTTTTTGAACTCAGCCAATTCTGCAAGTCTTTATTTAACCACTTGGTTGTGGGCAGTCCTTCTATAAGTCTGGAGTGATAACTTGCGTTATCCATTACTATTACACAGTTCTTAGGAGGAAGATCTATCATTTGTTCGAACCATTCTTGAAAGACATCAGCGTTCATGTCTTCATGGTAGTCACCGGTACGAGTTGATTCAAAAGTTAATAAACCACCTTCAACAAAACCGTCTGAACTGCCAATGTGTACTATTATCAGCCTGCGTCCCTTTCCTTATGGTGGGTTTAAACCAGTAGATAAGATATATACAAAAGCGTGCCTTTGACTTGTAACAGTTTCATCCTGCCAAAATTTATTTGGTGTATGACCCTCGTTGATCCATGTTTCATCAAGATAAAATATTTTTCTTTTTTGGTTTCTCATTTCCTTTATGGTTCTTAGAAAATGTCTTCTCCATATGACAATATCGCTTCTTTCTAATAAAATAGACTTTCTGGGATTCTTTTTCCAGTGGAAGCCTATTTCTTTTAAAAGTTTCCATAACGTACTTTGACTCATTTCTGGGTAATCCTTATCATCTCGAACTGAGACAAGAACTGTATCCAATGTTTGAAATTCTTGTCTAAAGAAGAATTCATGCACTTTCCGTCGAAGTCCTTCTTTAAAATGATATTCTATTTGAAATTTTGGTTTCCCTGGAGCATTACGTGGCATTTGAAAACTACCACATTTCTCTTCTTTAATAACTCTGTAAATCGTAGATTTCCCAACACCAAGTGTACTGCTAACTAACTCAACGGTCTCATCAACACTTTCACATAAACGTTTGTCTGTAAATGATTTAAAACAATTTTTCCAATTTTTCGGCGTTTACACGGCACTTCCAAATTTTCCATAACACTAGTATACACAATAAACTGCACCTTGCAACTGAAGTACCTACTTTTAGTGAACTGTTAAGAATTTTGAATACGCCACTTGGACCTTCCTACAAAATGGAAAAACCCACTATCACATTTTCTGTGGAATAAGTTTAGAAGGTAATTATCTAGTTAATTACTGTCGTAAATTCCTGGAATTAAAGAATTAAATGTTTGATTGTTGAAACCCCTACTTCGTGGAATGCACTCATTTCAGTTAAAATAAAACGTTTTATTTTATCTAAAGAATTAAACTTGATTTTGCAAATAGGTAGGTACTTATTAAACTTTTATTGGTTATATATAACCAATAAAATAAACATCTTACATTTCTTGCAAATTCATTAGTACCTGTTAACCTCCATCACTCCGACACTGGCAACCTTATTTAGGGATTAGTAACCCTCACAACTATTGCTATTGTATTCTATTCTGCTCCAACCTTTATACCTGGTGGTCATACTCAATTTAAAATTGTTTTCCTATATACTTCTGTAAACATGTTGACAAATATCTGTTTTTCATTGAGTCACCCGTATCAACAGTTTAGGGATTTGCATACATAATTTATTGTTTTATTACTCTCTCATACATAAAAATACACTATAGCATATGGCATAGATAATCATCACATATTTATAGACACTGTCAATAGAAGAGAAATGGTCAAAGCAATGAAAGATCTGGTTGGGAGTACCAAATTAGAGGTAAATTAAGATATTTTTGGGCAGCTAGATTGACTGCATTTGAGAACGACGAGGGAATTTCGATCAAAATAAAACTCGCACGCCAAAGATTCATTATTAGTAACTGCTGTTCTGTATTATACAATAAGAATGCTAAAGTGCTGTGTCGGCTCCGTTTTACTTTATTGATGTGAAACCTGGAAAATAGAAGTCAAAAATCTAATAAGATTAGAAAGAGATATATTAGATTACAAAATTGATTATACAGCAAAAGTAATGCATAATTTTTAAATAGACTAAACATAGTAGACACAAATTATTCAGAAATTTAATACTACGGCCAATTTCGACGTAATATAAACAGTTTACAAGATGTCACAGAAATGTTATGATACAGCAGAAACAAAATAACAACTATAATTTAAAAAATTAAAACGTAACATTCTTCGATCTTCCTCCAGTGCTTCATCCAGGAATTCACAAGTCAGCAATTAGGCGATTGTTCGTATTATAAATATAAATGTTCGTATTATTATAGATGATGCTTCGTCACTTGGGCATCGTTTGGGCTTGCTACACCTAGCCTTTTTCTAATTTGCGCATTCCTAATTTTATTCTTATATTATGTATGTATGTGGTGGCATAAGAAGAATACGAAAGAAGATACAATGTACAAAGAAAAAAGGGAAGCAGCTAAAGATTTGAAATAAATTTATTAAAAAAAATCAGAACAGGCTACACCTCATATTAAAGATATTAAAACATTGTAGAATATTTTTTATCACAGTTATTTTGGTATCAACTGTGTGATGACAAACTTCCAACAATATAATGCCTTTACGGTTAATCCGACAATAGGAAAGTTATATGAATCTTTTCTAAGGTAAATAGTGTAAAAGCAATATGAAACGTACCTTTGGGAAATAAAATGAGACATCAAAGTACCGCCTTATCAGTTCTTTGTTATAGTAGTCAATATATTTAGATAAAAGTATTGAGACATTTATAGAATTCCTTTCATCTTAGCCGACAAACATTTATCATAATTTATATGAACAGTAGCAATAAAAGATAAACCGCTTTTATATTTTATTTTTGTTCTCAAGAACACTTCAGTTCATATTATCTTAAACGAAATGGTTTGTATGAACAAAAATAAACAAAATGACATTTGAAATTGTTATTTTTTGTTTGTACTTAATATTCCATAGCGAAACTTGCCGTTGATTCATTTTCATAACGTAAAGTGATAAATTCTTCCATTTTACTAAAGCTCTTTTATCCTATGATGGCCGATATGCAATTAAGATATGACTTCAAAAGTAAAAATATTTAATTTCCTGTATTTTATGTTCAGTAATAATATTGGATTTTACCGTACCAAAGGCAAATACAATGAATATTATATGTCGAACTTATTTGTCGACATCAAATGTTCACCAAGGTCTCTATAGGTCTCTATTTTGCGTAGAGTGAAAATTATACGAATGGTTTTGCATGCAGTAAAATTGGAAAATATTTGCCAATGTGCTGGTATGTCCAAATTTGAATAAAATACATCAAAGACTTTACTTTCTGCACACACTGTCTTAAATATAACCTTAAAACAAATTGGCACTAAATCACTTCCGAGTTTTTAGCAAAACAAAAACACCTGTAGCCCAGTAATTAATACCAAAGCTAATGAGAGTATACAGTCCAGTAATTAGACCGAAGGTACTTTATCGTTTAACTAAAACACACCACAAAGTCCGAATTAAATTACCGAAATACTTTTGTGTTACTTCTTTTGAGCAAACGATTTGTGCTATTGACTGTCTGATATTTCACTATCAGAGTCGTCACTATGTGAATTGTCTATCTGAATAATTAGAGGCCGGACCTCATCTATAAATCGCTCGGTTTGAATAGACTGAACGATTATGTCTTCCGTATGTCTAATATAATTTTGCCATTGCTCTGCCTTTATTTGTTCTAGCAATTCTTTCCATAAACTAAGAATGCTAGCGTCATTTGTTATTTTGAATGCATGTTTATCATAAAAACTTTTGGCTATACCCCAAACTAGGCTTAGGGCGGATGAGTTGGTAAGTGGCAGGGCACTCTTTTGTCCTAGGGTTGAGAAATCGGCCCCGAAGGCGGATGAATCAACAAATAATGGTCAACGGCATAAGGATGTAGAAGGTAAGGGGAAAAACCACAAAATGAAGAATCAAAACGAAACGGCCCCGAGTGCCTGGCGTCTCTTAAATGGGACAGGGGTGCGAAGAATCTCCAGGAGGAAAAACAAAATAAATAATATAAATCGTATTGCAACGTGGAATGTACGAACATTATATAAAACTGGACAACTTGCAACAGTATCACTAGAAATGAGCAAACTTAAAATAGGTATACTTGGCCTTAGCGAAGTAAGATGGCCCAGTGCTGGACAGTGTTATCACAACGACATTGTTCTTTATTACTCGGGCAGCAGTACTGGTGATCACAAAAATGGTGTAGGAATCACAATAAAAAAAGCACTACAACCGTATGTCTCAAATTTTATCCCCTATAATGAAAGAATAATAATGTTACAGTTAAAAACCCACCCAATAAACATAATCATAATTCAAATTTATGCTCCAACATCAAGCAGAACCCATAATGACATAGATATATTCTATTCAGATTTAGAACAACCAACAAAAAACATAAAAAACATGAAGTTAACATAATAATGGGCGACTTTAACGCCAAAGTCGGTAAAGGGAAAGTAGAAGTCGTAGAGAATTATGGTCTAGGAATTAGAAATGAAAAAAGAGACCAATTAGTACAATATTGTCAAGAGAAAGAACTAGTCATCACAAACACCTTTTATCATTTACCACCAAGAAGACTCTTTACTTGGAGAGCACCAGGAGACAACACTAATAATCTGATAAAAAACCAAATCGATTACATTCTTGTCAACAAAAGATTTATAAATGGAATTAAAAGTGTTAAAACATATCCTAGTGCTGATGCAGACTCCGATCACAATCTACTTCTTGCCAACGTTAATATTAAACTGAGAAAACAACAGAAAAAAAGTAAAATTCAGAGACTAGATTTGTCAAAGCTTGAGAGTGAAAAATGTCAACAACAAATAAATGAAGCAGTTGCACCAGCATTCGCAGAGGCGTCAAAAAAATATATTAATAGTGCCTGGAACGAAATGAAATCGGCAGTACTTAACGCTGGTAAAACGTTTGTGGGTAAAAAAGAACCAATTGCCAAAAAAAAACTGGATGACACCAGATATTATAAACCACATAGAAGAACAACGAAAATACAAATAAAGAGAAGTACAAGCAAATGAAGAAACTAGTAGAAACGCAGATTAAGGAAACTAAAGAACACTGGATGGTAGAAAATTGTAGAGAAATAGAAGAACTTAATATGAAACACGACACACATGGGCTACATAAGAAACAAAGAAATTACAGGAAATAATCGGAAGAGAATACCACAAGTTATACGAAACTCCAAGGGGGATCTCCAATTATCAGCAGTAGAAAAACAACAAACTTGGGAGAAATACATCAAGGACTTATTTGCAGATAATAGGGAAGAAATAAATGATACATTACCAACTAATGAAAATCTAAAAATTCTGATATCAGAGGTTAAACAGGCAATTATAATCTCAAAAAGTGGTAAAGCGCCAGGTCCCGATGAAATTCCTGTAGAGATATTAAAAATCCTGAATGATGAAAATATAGAGTGTCTAACTAAATTATTTAATAAAATATACCACGATGGTCAAATCCCGGATGAATGGTTAAAATCTATCTTTTTACCCTTACCCAAAAAAAATAATCCTAAATCTTGCGATGAGTACCGATTAATCAGCCTTATGAGCCACACTTTAAAAATACTACACAAAGTTATTCAGCAGCGTATATATAAAAAATGTGAAGAACAATTAGACAATACACAGTTTGGATTTAGATGTGGAATGGGAACAAGAGAGGCACTGTGCGCAATGACGGTACTATTACAAAAAAGCAGGGAATATAATAAAAACGTATTCATATGTTATATGGATTTCCAAAAAGCTTTTGATAGAGTCCAACATGATAAACTCATACATGCATTGAAATACATACACCTAGATCCCAAGGATATTAATTTAATCAAAAATTTGTACTACAATCAAACAGCGGTCGTACGGGTGGAAGATAGTGAGACAAACCAGGTGGAAATTCAAAGAGGAGTCAGACAGGGATGTGTGCTGTCGCCACAATTATTTAATGTGTACTCCCAACTAATATTTCAGGAGGCACTATGGGAAAAAACTGCCGCAATCATGGCAAAGAATATAGACGATTTACAAACTCTCCTGGAAATCATTAACAGAGAAAGCAAAAAGATGGGACTTACAATGAATATAAATAAAACCAAATACATGGTGATCTCAAAAAACCTTGTTGACAACATACAACTGACATTGGAGGGTAAACCCCTAGAAAGAGTCGACAAATGTAAATACCTCGCAGCAATTATAAACTCACAGTTAGATCAAGAGCTGGAGATAAAGGTCAGAATAGAAATAGCTCAAAAAGGCTTTATAAAATACAAGTCAATGTTTACAAATAAGAAATTGAGTATGGCCATCAGATTGAGGTTCGTCGAATGTTATGTTTGGTCTCAACTACTATATGGGGTAGAAGCTTGGACTCTGAAAGCCCAATCTATAAAAACATTGGAGGCATTCGAAATATGGCTATATAGGCGTATTTTGAAGATACCTTGGACTGCAAATACCTTTGAACTGCTTCAAATAGACATGGCATCAATCGAATAACAAATGTCAGACGTTATTCGCAATAGGAAAAAAACACATACAAGTTAGCAGACCAGCAGTTTTTGCAGACTATAACAAAAAAATGGGTAGTACTGATCGAATGGATCAGAATGTTGGACAGTACAGGATTCAAATTAGAAACAAGAAATGGTACTAGGCATTGTTTACATGGCTTCAAAATCAAACAACTCTCAGATGTTCCCAATAGACTTTCAAAGGGCTATCGTGGATAAAATTCCAAACGACAAAAGAAGATGTTGTGCTGGAAGATTTTGCAAAAGTTCAACAAACAAAAGTTTTACACGATGTGTAAAAAATGTAACTTAGGTCTCTGTATGTTTTATTACCTATCAAACAAATTCAAATGTTTAAATTCTATTTTCATTAGTTTCAGTTTTTAAATAAATATAACTGTTTACAGATATATTTTGTATTTTTTGCACCCATTAGCTCCTAGCGTTACATATATGTAACATCATATGCTGAGTGATTTATAAATTCGAATGCGTCAATTTATTTATTTTTATGTTTTTTAATAAAACTGCTCCCAAAAAATATTAGCATCACATTAACAGATAGACTGATTTAAATAAATGTAGTTAATCTACGCTTATGAACCTACCATCTTTTCATAAACATAAAGATAAAACATTTTCAAATACATACATGCCACTTACACTAATATAGTAATAAAAACTTCTAATAGTGGGCCACCAAAATATCATCCCATTTCTATAAACTGTCATAAGTTTTAATCAAGGGTTATTAAGATACTATCTCCTCCATAAGTAGCTATTAAGTGTCACTGGTTTTAAGTAACCAACAATCTGTCTGTGTAAGTCGGTAATCTGGATCCATATTACGTGATAATGTGGGAACGATTTTTTCCTATAGTGTTCTTAGGATTTTCTTCAGATCAATTAGTAGATTAGGTATTAAAGTAACATTTTTAATCCGGTAGCAAAGAATTCTTTACAGAATTTTAACTGGTTTTTAAAATCTGCTTACTAAAAAATCAAACAATATAAACTTTAAATTAATCGTTGAGAACAACATTCGAAATTAATATCTGAGAACGAAATGTTAGTTATATTTGATGAATGTAAAGAAAATATGCATTTCTGTATATTTTTGTGAACATCATAAAACACGTTTAAAACGATTATCATCATCATCATCATCACTTCGTTTTAAGTCCACTGCAGGACACAGGTCTCCTTTTTTTGTATCCAAAGCAGATCTCGCCTTGATCATCTCTTTCGCAGATCATCTGGCTGTTGAGTAGGTGGTCTTTCTCTGTTTCTTTTTTTGTTCTTGGCCTCCATTCGGTTAACTTGTATGTTCACCTCTCATCCTTCATTATTGCCACGTAACCAACTCATTTCTATTTCAATCTGCAACCTCTCTGCACAACATCTTCAACTCTGGTTCTGTTTCGTATGTCTTCGTTTGTAATCTTGTCTTTTATTGTTACTCCTATCATTGAACGCTAAATCCTTTTTTGCGCTAATAGAAGACTTTCCGCTTCAGATTAATTGGTATGTTGCCGTATTTAATCCCTTCCTCTCCATCGTATCTACGTATGGATATTTTTAGGTATGGCTTATCATGATATCCACATACGGATATTCATATAATTAATTTGGATCGCAGTAGGACATGGATATCCTACGGCGATATCATGGTTAGCCATTAAAAAAAGTCCCAGAATAATGTAAACAGCACAAGGTCGACGTTCAGTTTGGTTGCAACCGAACGCAGTGGCAAGATATTTATTTAGTCTTTAGTGCACGTTTAGAGTTTGCTGAGAGAGTGTTATTTTTCTTGCCTATTAGCCACGTAATTCTGTTTTATATTAGTAAAAATTGAAAAACGGATCTCGAGAGTGAAAATGATTTGAGTTATGAAATGCCTGATAGTGACTTCGAGAACGATTCAGACAGCAATTATTCATCAACTGATGAGGAAGAAGTCATTGATTTGGTAAAAATGAGTAGCTGGACAGCTGTTACGGATCCGTTTGATTATAAGATTCCAAGAGAGATACCCGGATTTCGCTTTGACTATTACTTTCACCCAGCTATTGACTTTCAAGATTGTATGAAGACTGTAAACTGTTTTTAGTCATTTGTAAGTTATCAGTATTTTAAAAAAACTATGCGAATGGACAGATCAAAGAGCTGATAAATATTTTAATGATAATCCACACGCCGCCATGAAAGTTTTTGGTCTT